>CM053785.1:623963509-623978509 GCA_028749045.1 Cupressus sempervirens
GTAACAATATTAGAACATTAAGGGAAGTATGAGATTTAGGTAACAATATTAGAACAAGTAAAATTTTGATACTGAGACAATAGTGGACTATATACAAAACATTTATGTGTAATGATGTAAATAAATGTCACATTCTTCAATGATTAGGATTGTATTGAGACCTTTATTTGAACAATGATTGTGAAACAACATTGATGGCTCCCACTCACGCTCTTGCCCGCACTGCTCAGGTCAGGTTTCAAAATTTGGTTTCTCCCATCCATTGTCCTTCGGTAGCTGTTGGGAGTGTTGTTTGTTTTTCGGTTGTGGTTGTGGATGCTCTTCATCCCCCTGCGGTAGTTTGGATCTCTGTGGATGCTTATCCAATTGCTCCTACTGTAGCGGCTAACCGTTCTCCTGATGCTAAGTCTCAGGTTGTTGTTCAACGATCTACAATCTCTTATGTTGATGTGGCTGCTTTTGATTCAAGTATTGGGGGTCCTACTGTAAGGTCGCGGCTTCATTCAGTTGTGCCTATCTCTGTAAGTAACTGGCTTGTGCTTCGTTTAGATTCAGAAATTGTTGATGAGATCTCCACATATGAGGCAGATTTCTCTTCTACAATTGTTATTTTTTGTTTTAGGGGTTTTTGGCCCTCTCTTTCAGATCTGCATGCTTGGATTTCCAAATATTAGGAACCTATCATCTCAAATTTAGTTCAGATTTACCTTGTGGCAAGGGGTTTTTTAATTGTGAAATTTGCAAATGTTGAAGATGGAAATTTCGTCCTGTGTCATGGTTTCTCTTGGGAGGAGAGGTTCCCCTTGATGGCCAAATCTTGGTATAAGGATTTTGACCCGACTACTAAATCCTTTAATAAGATTCCTCTTTGGGTAAGGTTGTTGAATCTTCTCCTTTACTTTTGGTTGGATTTAGTCCTAGAGGCTGTGGGGGAGGCCCTTAGGGACTTCTTGTTGGTTGATTCAGGATCTTCCAATGTGTTTAGGATGATGTATGTTCACATTCTTGTGGAGATTGATGTCTCCAAGGGGCTCCCTGAAATGATTAAGCCGGCCTTGTAATACCCCAAAATTGGCACATTGCCATGCTAAACCAATTTTGGTCTATTCAATCATTTATAAGTCCTACTTTACTAGGCAATTCTGATTATGATACTCGCTACTTGACCTAAGTGTCAAATGCAGAAAATCCTAATCTGCATTAATCACACACTTTATTTAATTCGTGAGTATTGACTCAAATTAGCTACATTAAACCTATTGATTTTATTTAATTTAATTATAAGTGTTTGTACTTTAATTAAATTAAATTACTTCTTTAGCTAGTGTACAAAGGAATTAAATATATCTGATTTAATTAAATATTCTCATTCTAATTGTTGAATTTAATTATTCAATTTAGAATACTTAATTATGAGGTCATATTTAATTTCTTCAGATCAAATATCTTCTCCAATATTCTCTCTTCAATTCAAAAATGGAAACTCTCAGTTGACTGAAATAAAAAAAGGAATTAAATCAATTAATTCGTTGTTCCACTCAAAAGAAATCAGTTAGCTTCTTTTTCATAAGGAAACTTTCCATTCTAACTTAATTTCATTTCTAATCTCGACCGTCCATCCAAATTGATCTTGAGCATTGATCAACTCTTAGATTCTATTTAAGAATCTCTCAATTCCTCATTTCAAAAAAGGAGTATTTTGGAATTTGCATCGAACTTATGCTGAAATTCTTGCTCATTCTGCTCACATTGGTATAGCTTTATTTCTTGCATTGTAATATCATTTAGATTTTAAATATGCATCCATTTAGCATAGTATGTTATTTCATTTCTTAGATTAACAATTGCATCTCTCATCTAGGTTAATTGCACTTTCATTTAGCTGCATAAATCCTTCATTCTAGAGGTCTGGTTGCCTACTTCTCATTCTAAGAGCAGGGCATAATCCTTCTAGTTAGAAGGCAACAGGTCGCTCTATTAGACTTTTTGGATAAACAATACAATGTTTATTCCGGGATGATCTCTCAGGTAATGACCATGTTGAAGTGTGTGTGAGAATCTTAGGCCCGAATTTCACGCATACATTTCTAGTGCCCACCGTGGGGCTGAACTTGATATTTAGCCTCAAATTCTCACTTTTCAGATGCTAATTGACTTTTGCCTACAAGTTTTTAAAGATTTTTTCATATCTCCTAAAAGACATGGAAATTATTAATGAAATTTGTTTTGCAGGTTTATCTTGATGTTTTTAGAAATAAAAACAATAAAAACAGATTTTGTTGGATTTATTTTTTATTTTTTATTTTTTATGATTTTTTTCGTTAAAAAAATAATTTTAGGCTCAAATCAACGAATTCGGAAATGATTTTCTATATATTTATATGCACATGCCTAGCTCAAAAAAAAATCAAAATTTTTGAATTGATTTTCCATTTTTAGAAATTTTAATGTTATTTTTCATAAAAAAATCATTCTTGGCAAAAATCATCGAACTGAATAATGAAATATTTTTTGTAGGTTGATATGGATATGTGCGGCTCACAGAAAAAATTTCAAATTTTTCTGAACAAAAATCTATTTTTTTATGATTTTTATAAAAAAAATCATTTATCACTCAAATAATGGAATTTTGATCTAAAAATTTTACTGCAAATTTGGGACAATTTCAAGAGCTTCTAGTAAAATTTTCAGATTTTTTTGATTAAACATATATTTTTAATAATAAAAATTATGATTTTTCATAAAATAAATTAATTTATGATACAAATCACAGAATTTTAATCTAAAAATTTTATTGCAGGTTTGCAACTCTATGAGGAGATCACAGTAAAAAGATTCAGATTTTTTTGTTCCAAATTCTATTTTTAATAATAATAAAATATGTATTTTCATATAAAAAATTAACTCACAATGCAAAATTGTGAGTTTTAATCAATTTTGTTATTATTATTGTAGGTATGTGGAAAGGAGCAAGGAAGCACACGGGAGGATTTTAAATTAGAAAAGAATGAACTTGAATGATTAATCATGTTTCTTTGAATGAATGTTGCAAGTAAATTTAAAATCCAAACACACTCTTGAATGCCTTCAAATCTAAAACAACCAAATTCAATCTTGAGTGTCTTAATAAATTGAGAAATCTTTCATTTGAATAAATGTGCTAAAAACTCCATCTTGAATGTCATGGATTAAAATCTACATGTTTTTCATTGGAATGAATACTAAAACACACTCTTGAGTGCCTTGAAGAGAACACATTTTCATTAGAATGCATGTTCATCAAGACAATCTTGAGTGCTTAAGAATCAAAGAACCATTGCGATGAAATATTTGGATTTTGGTGCTTAAAATGAATACATTCAATCTTGAATGCATAAAGGAATTGGCTCTTTTCCCTATCAATTTCTTATATCGATGACACTCGATTTACTTTTGTTGATGAACTCTCGATTTATTATGTTGACGATGTTGTAAGTTAGAGAGAACCTTGCATGTTAAACATGAGTGTCTTCAAGAGTAGAATACAAAATCTAAATATTCATTTGGAAAGAAGTGTCTTTTAAACCTCAAGGCCACTTACATATTCACTCCTCTCGTGCCTTCGGGTGATCTTGAGTGCACAAGAAATAAGTGGACTTGTTTTATTTTTAGAAGGCCTGCTTGGAGATTTCATCACCCCTTGGGATGACCTCAACTCACGTGTCCTGGTGGAGTATAAATATCGGGAGGTGAATCGAAAGACACCTCTCTTGGAAGTATAATCTTGTCACTCTTGGTTAAGCCCCAAAGAACTTTATACCTTTAGGAAGTGAAGGTGGAGATTTGAGTTACCATCTCCTCCCGGCTGTGTGGCATTATTTTCTTTCATCTATAGATTGGGCCTCACGTACCTTGTGTATATCAAAGTCACCCTATAGTTGATCTTTGTATATCCTAGTTGAAAGCCTTGATATGATTGTTGATGTGTTTTGCGTGCTTGAGTATTCAAAGTCCAAAATCTGCATAAACATCAAACAAGTCAAAACTCTTGAAATGGTGAGTTAAACATCTGATGAGAAACTACTTGAAAATGGAAACTCTACTATCTTCTTGATTCTTCATTGATCTATGTTAAGAAAACTCCCTACACAACTCTACTTGCAACTATCTGAAACTAAATTATCTTGGTTGAACACTTGTGAACCACATCTGAACTAATCTCTTTGCTCCACTAATCTACTTGTTCTACTATGTTGTTATCCATTGTTATCATGACAGTCAATCTCTTGGTTGTTCTAGCCACTGACTATTCGTACCTTGGAAAACATCACCCTTGCTATCACTTACACCTACTTTGAGACAACGTTTTAAGTGTGATGTTAGTCTAAACCTGTCAAACATTTTCTACTTGTGACTATTGCAACTAAGGGTGGAAGAGAGTTTTTTCCTTCACATAAACCTAGGACATCGCAATGGCTAACAACAAATGCACTAAATCCAATATTCCTAGTGAGGAAGAAGAGATTGTTATTGCAAACATGAAGCAACAAATCCAATCACTAAGCGTTCAACTTCATAGACTGAAGGAGGAAGATGAGACATCATCGAACAAATTATCCTTGTGAGATTATTTACCTTCCTATAATGTTGAGTCCAAGCCATCTCAAAACAATCCACAAACACCCAAGAAATTAAGAAATATCTTTGAAGAAAAACCTTGGGAACCTAAACCAAAGTGCAATTTCTCCCCTTTTGGAAGATCTTACGAATCAACTTTGGAAGAACTTCTTCAAAAGAAACTCATTGTGTTACCTAAGGTCACTTTGGCAGGAGTTTCTTTTATGAATAACTATTGTGCCTATCATAGACATAATTTACATAAAACTTCATATTGTAAGGAGCTGAAAAACAAGATCCAAGATCTCTTTGACAGTGACATAATTCAAAAATCAAAGCTCTCATCTACTAGAGATTATACTCTCAAGAAGGATCAACATCATGAAACCAAGTCTAGTAATGGTTTAAATGTGACACTTATCTCTTCCAACTTACAACCACCTTCTAAAGTGTCCAATCTTTCCAACACATTCACCAAACAAAGAACTTGCTACTCCCCTTGTTGACTATGTGTACCCTCAAGGACTGCCTTTGAAAGAAACTCAAGCTAATCGATATTGGGTTGCACGTCTTTTCACTACCTTTACAAATCATACTTCTTCATGCCCTGTTATGCCTATGAAGTCCACTCCAAGTAATTTTCCTTTTGAACTTCAAGAGCCTATTATGCAGACTCCAGAAATAGATTTGAATACATATTCAAATACTCCCTCCTCCTCAGAATTGGTTTCATGTCAAGAGGACTACTTAAACGATGAAGAAACAAGTATTGATCAAGACCAAGATTCCTTCATCCCCTTCCAAATCTTCCAAGATCTCGTTCCTCCTTCTCAAGAGCCACATAGTCCTCCATCTCCCATGTCATGCACCTCTACTAAGCAAGATCAAGATATTCCTTCCACCATCCTTAACGAGATTATTAAAGACCAAGAGAAGGATGCTTTTCCTATGCTACCTAAAATTCCTTTTGAAGAGAAAAGTGTTCCCTCACCCTCTTGTTCTACCTCACTACATTCACTTCAAAACTATTCTCAAGCTTTAAGTACTCCTGCCAAAGGTATTGCTCCTATGAAAGTTACTCATAAATCTATTTATGGTTTTGATCATGTTGCTCACTCTAAAGATGTGGATATCCCTACTCATGATCCATTCACATTTTCTAAATCTATTCTTGGTTTGTATCCATCTAAGCTAAAACCTTCAAGTCTTCCATCCATATTGGGATCTTATGTTCCTCTATCTCCTACTTCCACTCTCGGCTCATTACACGTTCCTCCTACCCTACCTCAAGATCAACAAAGATACACATACTTGAACTCTTCACATTCACCTTTCCATTTAAACCAATCATATTGGCCTCATTCATCCACAAGTCCCAAGTCCTTTGGAAGCAATTTGGATGATCAACTCAAACACAAGTGCATGAATCCATCCTCAAAAGTTCACTATGTCTCCTCTAATTGACATGTGAATATCAAGAAGGAAAATGCGCAAAAGCGACCACAAAGGTCCACTATTCAAACAGCTCAACCAAGGAAATTGTGGGTTCTTAAATCTATTATTGAAGAAATGTGTTCCAAAGCATCTAATGAAAAATCAAAGGCTATATGGATTCCTAAGGCTCTTTTGAAGGACTTGAATATTGAAAACAAATCAAAGTTGACATTCAAGCTTCCAAAGGCTTCCACTCCATCTTCTTCCCAACATCTTCCTAAAAAGGTTTCAAAACCTTCTACTCCACCCCTCTCCAAAATGGCTCTACTACCTCATATATCTAAGCCTCAATCTATTTCATCCATGATTTCCCCATTATTCCATCACCCTTCAAGGTGTGTGTCAATGTTGATCTTGCCTAATATCTCATCTAACCTCATGAAATCCTCTAAATCTTATGCCTACTTGCTATTCTTGCTTGTTTTAGTCTTCCAAAACCAACAACCTTATACTCAATCTACCTCTCATTTTCCTATCATTTCCCTTCCATTACCTTATCAACATATTTAAGCGTACCTTACTATGGCCTTGGCTTGTCATAACTTATCTTTCTTATAAGTGTGCTATCTAACTTGAGAAAGCTTGAGCTCTTTTTGGAGAAAAAAAATCCAAAAAGAAAAAAGAAAAAAAAGTGCCTTGGTGAAAACCTGGAAACAGGCGCCTTAGTAGCAAAAGTAAAGAAAAATAAATCCACCCTAAGGTGAAAACCACTTCTTGTGGCACCTTGGATAAATATCATGATGAAAACCTGGTGAACATGCATCATGCATAATTCTTCTATCCATGACATCCTATCATGATCTTGCTTATCCTTTAGATGTCGTCATTCCCAAAGTCATTCACTCATAACCTCCACAAAAAACTTTGTTATTCTATTTAGTTAACCCTTTGGTCTTGATCAACGAAAGAAAGAAGAAAACTCAGTTCTTAGCAATCTCTTGACATGGTCATTTTCTTGGATTACTTACGTGACACCCTTCATTACACCATGAGCTTATATTGTTATATCTTTTTCCCTAGCTTGGCTAAAGACTTTCCTTGAGGGTAACATTCACCGCTTCATACTCCTTGCCTATCCATCTCCACTTATCCACCAGCTTGCTACTACATCTCATCCTACACCTTGCTAGACACTGGAACAAAATCAAGGTAATCCTTCTTGAGAGCTAGTAATCTCTAAAAAAGTTCTAAAAATTTGTAAATATCCTAAAAAAATCTAAAATTTGCAAAAAGTCCTCAAAAAATCTATTATCTTGGTGAAAACCTAGCAATAGGTGCCTTGGTAATAACAAAAAAAATTGAAAAATAGGAAAAAGTGTCATTCCTCTTACAGAAGATCTTAAGCTTCAATCACCAGTTGTTATAACTGTGTCTATCTATTGTCGCTTACTTTTCTTTTGAGATTCCTCTCATGGAAGATCTCTCTCACGTCAGTCATCAGTTGTCCTAACTGTGTCTGTCTACCATCACTCGATTTCCTACTAAGGTTCTTCTTACTGAAGACTCCTCTTTGACATCAATCACCAGTTGTTCTAACTGCGTCTGTCTACTGTCGTCCTCCTACTGAAGAGATTTCTTTCACATATGTTCGAAACATTGGCACTTGACATCAATCCTATGACACAAAAAATGAACTCAAAACAATGAATTTTTTTTGGATTTGCTTAGCTTTTCTTTGTTTTGCTTTCGCTTTATCATGTCTCTTTGAGCAACTCAGTGGTGTCACTTTTGACTAGAGAAGTGAGGATTGGGGGCATGATCTTTTCTTTTCTTTTTGTTTGTGGTTTAGTTCCAAATAATCTAAAGCATCCATATAAGAGGGGTGTTCACTATAAGAGCCTCTATCTCGTATTGAATGGCCTTGTGTACCTTAACTCCTTTTATATGGATAAATTAGTGAGTTTCGTTCTTCTCCTTTCTTGTTGGGGTGAACTCTTCATGCTACAGTAAATACTGATACTCATCCTGCTAAGTGAACATATGGGTCACTGCAAGTATACTAAGCACATTTTTGTTTTAGGTTATGAATGCAAGGGTCATTGCGGATAGAATATTTATTGATTACTTAGCATAAGAAGGATCTCTCATGTGTCTGGTGTGTCTGCATGCAAGAAACATTTTGGTCATCCTAGCATTTATGCTCTGATTCTTATGTTAACTTGCTACATTAAAAGGGGCAAATGTTCTAGTCATTCTGGCTTCTTCTACCTCGAATGCTTACATTTAATCCTGACAAAATTTTAACATATGTCCTATTCATATTTCCATGATTGCAATGTCAATGGGAATTGTATGACATATGGGATTTTGCTACATGTTCAGCGATGAAAATTTTTGAAGCTTGGTAACCAAACCTAGGGTTGCATCTAGTTTAAGGTTACATCTAGCATAGGGTTGCATTGCATAAGCACATGGTTCGATTGCAGATCTACTTGCATCCTTTGTCATGAGGAGTTGTTGGCTTCTTCAAAGCATCATGTTCTTCATGACTACACAAATGATCAATTAATCACCCTCTTCGCTACTTCGGCTGCTCTTAACCCATTTTTTGGGATCAAATTCAAAATCTGACACACATAAGCAGCTCAAAAATGCATTTTAAACTTTTGCAACTGACGCGATCGAATGCTTATGCAGTCCATTTTTCTGATACTTTGTGAATCTTGGAATCTTTTCAAATCACATTTCCTTCAAACTTTTCAAAAATTTCTAGAAAAAGTAAACTCTAGTCAAATTCGGTCAACCTTTGGTCAAATTTGGTCTTCTAGACCTAGGAATCACTCTGAATTGACTCCAAATTTTCTTTTGATCATTCTGATCTCTTCTATATTCTTCTGAATAACATATTACTTTTGTATCTCTCATTATACCACTCTATATCATATTTTTAGTGTGTCATCTTTTGATTTCACTCTCGAGGGGGTAGGATGATTACATCATTTGAACCTAAATTTCAACTCAATCTGAATTTTATGTCCTCATCACTCGGGGCATCTCATCACTAGGGGCATCTTGTTCCCCTCTATCTGGCATCATTTGTCATCTATCTCATCTTTTCATCAGTTGATCACATCTTATAGCAATCTTTATCAGAGTTCAATGGACATTTATTGGGACAGTCTAAACCCTGACTCCTAAGGATCAAGGCTCGTTCTGGGGATGATTCTACGACTCATGGTTGGATCTTGTTATCTTTTATGGACTAGGTATCTAGGTGTTCTATCTGGATCCCATAAGGTTAAGCTCCATTTTGGAGATAATCTTTAAAAGCTTATCATCTCAGTATCTAGGTGTTCTATTTGGATCCCTTAAGGTTAAGCTTCATTTTGGAGATAATCTTTAAAAGCTTATCATCTCGGTATCTAGGTGTTCTATCTGGATTCCTTAAGATTAAGCTTCGTTCTAGAGATAATCTTTAAAAGCTTATCAATCTCGGTATCTAAGTGTTCTATCTGGATTCCCTAAGGTTAAGCTCCATTCTGAAGATAACATTTAAAAGCTTATCAATTGGTCTTTGTATCATCAATTTCAAAACCAATCTCATTTCTTGATCTATGCATCATACTTCTCATTTCTTTGAATCGAACATGTTGCTTGCACATTCATTCAAAGAGGGACAAATGTAATACCCCAAAATTGGCACATTGCCATGCTAAACCAATTCTAGTCTATTCAATCATTTATAAGTCCTCTTTTACTAGGCAATTATGATTCTAATACTCGCTACTTAACCTAAGTGTCAAATGCAAAAAATCCTAATCTGCGTTAATCACACTTTTTATTTAATTCCTAAGTAATGACTCAAATTAGCTACATTAAACCTATTGATTAAATATAATTCAATTATAAGTGTTTATACTTTAATTAAATTAAATTACTTCTTTAGCTAATGTACAAAGGAATTAAATATATTTGATTTAATTAAATATTCTCATTCTAATTGTTGAATTTAATTATTCAATTTAGAATACTCAATTATGAGATCATATTTAATTTCCTTAAATCAAATATCTTCTCCAAAATTCTCTCTTCAGTTCAGAAATGGAAACTCTCAGTTGATTGAAATCAAAAAAGGAATTAAATCAGTTAATTCCTTGTTCCACTCAAAAGAAATCAGTTAACTTCCTTTTCATAAGGAAACTTTCCATTCTAACTGAATCTCATTTCTAATCTCGATTGTCCATCCAAATTGATCTTGACCATTGATCAACTCTTAGATTCTATTTAAGAATCTCTCAATTCCTCATTTCAAAAAAGGAGAATTTTGGAATTTGCATCAAACTTATGCTGGAATTCTTGCTCATCTTCCTCACATTGTCATAGCTTTATTTCTTGCATTGTAATATTATTTAGATTTTAAATATGCATCCATTTAGCGTAGTATGTTATTTCATTTCTTAGATTAACAATTGCATCTCTCATCTAGGTTAATTGCACTTTCATTTAACTGCATAAATCTTTCGTTCTAGAGGTCTGGTTGCTCGCTTCTCATTCTGAGAGCAAGGCATAATCCTTCTAGTTAGAAGGCAACAGGTCGCTCTGTTAGACTTTTTGGAAAAACAATACAATGTTTATTCCAGGATGATTTCTCAAGTAATGACCATGTTGAAGTGTGTGTGAGAATCTGAGGCCCACATTTCACACATACAAGCCTCACCAAATGGTTTTTGGATTCAACTTCTTGATTATGAGGGAATTCCCTTTAGATACAAGAAATGTCATAAGACTGGCCATCTCGTTGCGCAGAAAAAATCACCTTCTTGGTTATTGGGGGTTTCGAATGATCACTACATGGTTCAGAAAGTATCCACAGTTGTGGATGGGTTGGATAGCTCTTCTGAGATTAATTTTTCATTGGTGGAGGATTTTGTTCTTGTCTCTAATGATTCAAATGTTGTCCCTACGATGGTGACTCAAAATGTTGTTGATGTCCCTTCTTGTATTGTTGAAACTATTGATTTGAATGTTGTCTCTTTTGTGGCTCTGATTGAGATTGGTGTTGTTGTTCCTTTTTCTGATGTTGTTCAAAACACTATTGTTGGTGTTGCTTCAGCTATTTTATCTCATGTTGCGAGGGTGTTGGGGGGTGGTTGTGGGGTTGATTGCCATGATTGGTAGAAGGTTGTTGCAAAGGTGGAGGATGGATGGACATCAGTAAAAGGAAAACAGTCAAGTCCTCCAATCCTTCGTTTGATGTCTTTACATTCTCAAAAGACATGACCAAAATGTAAATCTTGATGGTCTATTTTGAATGAGATTTTGGATCCTTTGAAAACTTGTTGCTCACCTACTCTTTTAGAGGTTGTTTCTTTTTGCCAGGCTCTCCTGGCCTTCTCTGGCTTGTTGTTTCTTTGTTGATGGTTTAGGTCTAGGATTTAATGTCTATTTCTTTTGTAAACCAATGGGTTTCAGGCACCCGTTAAAACCTGTTTTACTTAATCAACATATAAGATAAGATAAGATAAAATTATTAATGTCTACGAAAAACCAAAACAGTTTATGGGACTGAGCATACAAACAGAAGAGTCAGCTAAGCAAAGGCACCAAATAGTAACTGAAAAGGAACAAAGCAACAAGAAGAAAGAAAGACAAGGTAAGGACTAAGGGTCCTTCATTGTCACAAAGAAATTCGTAATAGAGAGGTACATTCGTGGACAATCCATAGTCTTCGGATGCCATGAAGAACCCCTATAGGACTGATGTTACCTGTAGAGACTGGTACAATGTCTGACAGATTTGGAATGTGAAGTAGTGAAAGGCCTTTTCAAACCCTGCAAAGGAGACAAGGGAGAGAAAAAGGTGGTAATGAGTTGATCAGAGTCTATCTCTGATGAAAGGACTGCAGGGTATTCTCTCGAAGATGGGTGGCCTCCTGAAGATAAAGCGCTAAACACCACTGATCAATATAACTGAAGAAGATCGAGAGAGAAGAACAGTCTCTGAAAAGGCAATAGAATCTCCCTCTGATCGCGCAGTAATGAGGACAACGAAATATGAAGTGAGTCTCGGTCTCAACCTCCATCAGAGTGCATAACTGACATAATCGATCAGCCTGATCCATATGGTGATCATTCTGAGCCCTGAGACGATGAGAACCAACCCTAAAAGAGCCCAAAGAGAACCGTAATGCATGATTCCAACGCCAGTAAAGATAGGCAGGGCAAACAACAATACCATCCTGAATAACAAGAAAATGCTCAGCATAGAAGGCCATCTTAGGTCGCAAACCACCCAAGGGATGACA
Source organism: Cupressus sempervirens (assembly GCA_028749045.1). NCBI lineage: Eukaryota > Viridiplantae > Streptophyta > Pinopsida > Cupressales > Cupressaceae > Cupressus > Cupressus sempervirens. The sequence goes on from CM053785.1 coordinate 623,975,844, forward strand.
CCAAGTAGTGGTAATGTACTGCCTATAGATATCTTGTCTGACATGCTCATTCAACTCCTGACGAGAGGGAAGAAGATAAGCTGGGGCATCCAACGAAAACTGATAGGGAGGAAGACGATCAATCTCAATCCCGATTGAACCCAACAAAGAGGTGGCCTGAGCGTACCAGCATCTTGATCTAGCAAAAGTGTCAGATCTCATAATCTCCACCAAATAATCAAAATAAAAATGTATTAGTAATTAACATAAATTCTTTCAAATGAATAATGTTGAAAATAAGATTTAAAAAAATGAAACTATTTTAAATGAAACATTTAGATTGTAATGTTTGGAATATGGTCGCATTGCCTTCCACTTTCCAAAGATTACAAACATAAACTCTGTGTGTGTGTGTGTGTGTGTGTGTGTGTGTGTGAAAATACTCAAATAAAACACATTTGTAATATAATTAAATAATGACAAAATATAAATTAAATATATAATTCTTCTATTTTAAATAAATCATTAACTTTAATAAAATACAAATTTCATTGATATGGCAACATTGACATCCACATAGATGATAAAATTTAATTATGAAACATAAAAATATAATTTTTTTAAAACATGCAAATGTAAAACTATTGTGAAACATGCAAATGTAAAACATACAAACCAAAACTATTTTGAAATATGAAAATCTAAAACTAATATGAAATATTCAAATCTAAAACTAATTTGAAACATGCACATTAAAAACATGCAAATGAAAAGTATTATCAAATAAATAAATCATATAAATTTGAATGCAATTCTAAATATAAATCAAATATGCAAGGCTAAAATATTACATGCAAATCTAAACAATTTGGAATGCAATTCTAATTCTAAATTAAAGTAATTTAAATTTAAATTTAAACCAAAGTACAATATTATAACTAGTTTTGAAACTAAATCTACATCTAAATCTAAATACATAACTAAATCTAAATGTAAAACTACATTAAAAATAAAATAAAAACACAAACCTCACCTACAAAAAAATTACTCCAAAACTTCAATCTACTCCTCTTCAAAACCTTCAATCTACTCCTCCAATAATCTCCACCTCTTCCTCACAAAACCATAAAACAAAAAATGAAATGAGGAGCCTTTGTTTCATAACTTGTGAGAGGCTCCTCATTTCCTTCAATGGGTGTGTCTTGACATTTCACCAATTTGTTTCAAATTTTTCCACTCCCCACAAAAAAGAAGCATGAATGTACTTACAAAATATATTCAATTAAAAAAATATTTTATATTTAAATTTATAATGAAATTACTTCAGCCCTTTTTTTTAAACCTATTTTTTTACCTTGTTTTTGCAAGTTTCATTTTTTCAGATCCTATTGTTTTGGTCCTAGTTTCTGGTCCTATTTTTCTAATCCTATTTTTTGCCCTATTTTTTGGCCCTATTTTTCTAAGCCTATTATTTCAGCCTCCATTTGGCTTCCTATTATTTCAGTTAGCTATTATTTTGAAAATGCTTATTTATTTTATAATTTAATAATTTTAAAAGTTTGTAACTACTCCCTTTTTTATTGACAGGGAATCTATTTTGGCATTCTCATGTTGGGATTTGCATTAGTGCTCCCATTGTATAGAATGCCTCTTGGCGTAACTAAAGAGTATGTGTCTAGTATTTTTTTTTTTTTTTTTTTTTTTTTTTGCCCTTTAAAGATCTTGTCGATTCACTCACCATGGGCCACTTGAAATAGAGCACTTGATCCTCTCAACCCTATGATTGTCCCTATCATAATTTTTTCTAACTTTATACATTAATTGTATTTCTTAGGAAGGGATGTGTTTTATATTTTAATTCCATTCGATATATCAAATTTATACCTATGCATTTGATCAAGGTCATCACCAAAGTTTGCAATACTTACTAGTGCAGTTGTGACCAATGTTGAATCCTCATTCATGCATGGCTTTGACCACATATGAAGTTAATACAGCCATGCTTTACAAATTCTAAGTAGACCTATAATAAAGATATACAAAGAAAGACGTTGGATGGTGAGAACCAATGTTTCCACTATAAGAAAAGTAGCAACTTTAAGCAATCAAGCAAAAAAAAAGACTTCACTCTTCATACGCATATCCCCTTAGTAGAGTTATCAATATCATTTACATCATTTGAATCCTATAATTTAAAGCAATTATTTTAATATAGTTTGAATGCTATTGAAATTTAAATACATTATCGCCTTACAAAAGCACCATATTAATGGATATCTTGTCCAAATCAAGGACATGCAAATGTTGTGGTATTTTATGAAATCTAAAATATTATAACGTTGTAGAGAATTAGCCGAAAAATGACACCACATAGAGTACAATGAATAAAGCGTGCACTCAATGCTATTAAAAATCACCAAGCGGAGAATGGTGCATCTCAATCAACTTATGTACCAAGAGCACACAAGTATACTACAATGAACAAAACTCTGTCTAATTCAAAACTATGATAAAGAAGGAGTGTATAATTGGGCAATATAAAATATTTAATATTTCCCATTCATGTCCACCACAAAGAGCGAATTTGTTGTTGATTCATTGGTTGTTTTCCATTACTTTTTCTCTCTACAACAACCATTTTTCTCTCTATGTCATAAGCTTTCTAAGAGTGTCAAAGCAACTCTTTG